>JBBPBO010001986.1:42350848-42369529 GCA_037974295.1 Cicer cuneatum
TATGTAATTCTGATATGCATGAACAAGTGTTACAAGATTTTATTGCTAAAGGTATGGAAAGAAGCAAATATGCTTCTATGATCTATGGAGTTAGTAACAATGGTAAAAGAGGCATAGGATTTGATGAAACTGTAACTGTAACTAAACCTATTTCCTCTGATGTTTTGTGTGTTGTTTGTGCTAAGAAAGGTCACTCAAAATTGTCTTGTCCCATGATAAAAACAAGAAAAGACAAGAAACCTTTCAAGACTAACAAACCCGGACCAACAAGATTTTGGTACCAAAAGATAAAATTGTTTATGTTGCAGATGTTTTGAACAACCAAAGTGAAACACCAGTCATGGTGCCCGGTCAATGGATGTTGGCAATATATGAAGGGAAAAAGGTCTATGCTCTAGCACTTGCCAAGCAGAAGCAAAGTGACTCTGGTGGAAGAAGAACTGGTAAATACAATGCCTATCAGAACCAAAACTATATGAAGAATCAGAAATATCAAAGAAAGCATACATATCAACCAAATCAAAATAGGCAGAGGAATCACACATATCAACAAAACTAGAACTATCAAAAGAAACAAAATTATCACTAGTTCCAGAATTATTAGAGGAACTTGATATATCAGTAGAAAGAGAAGAAGCAGAATCAGGAGAGTTCTTCAAACACTTTAGTAAAATTCATCAAGACTACAAACCAGGAAGGGAATTCAAAGCCCTTCATCCAAACCATCTAATCACATAACATATAGATTCAGAATCTGAAAATCAAAAACAAGAGGATTTTCATAGTAAAACTGAAACTGTTGACATAGAGGTTACATCTTGCTGTAAATACTATTATTGTTTGATATTTATGTTTACTGTGATAACAAGAAGCTTGATCTTAAAAATAAAAGCTAGATAAGTATTCTTCAGGTTTTCAAACTATCAGAGGAACCAAGTGATCCACGTGATGTGAACACTTCAACAAAAACAATATTTTAGTGGTTTCAAAAACAAGCAGAAACCACCAGAAGCAGAATTAATGGTTTGGCATTCATTTTTAAATTATTTGATTTTTATTATGTTATATGACAAATAGCTTGACCTGAAAAGTCAAAGCAAGATGAAGCTGATGCAGGATAACCAGAACCAGAGGAAACTAATGTTGGTTTACCAGAACCAGAGGAAGCTGATACAGGTTTACTAGAACCAGAAGCAGATTTACCATAACCAAAAGCTAATTTACTAGAACCAGAAGCTGATACAGATCTACCAGAACTAGAAGCTAATTTACTAGAACCAGAAGCTGATTTACTAGAACCAGAAGTTGATACAAATTTACCAGAACCAGAAGCTGATTTACTAGAACCAAAAGCTGATACAGATCTACCAGAACCAGAAGCTAATGCAGGCAAAAGAACTTGAAGCTACAAGCAAGAATACGACAAATCTTCAGAGGATAAATCTGTAGATGAGTCAGAAGAAGAATATAGATGGAGTCTACCAATGCAAGAAAAGCTAAATGAATGATATTTTGGATCTAGTTCCAAGACTAGAAAAAAACATTATTGGAACCAAGTGGGTTTTCTTAAACAAGCTGAATGAAAAAGGAGAAGTTGTCAGAAACAAGGCACGAAGTGTTGCACAAGGGTACAGTCAGCAAGAAGGTATTGACTACACTAAGACTTTTGCTCTAGTGGCCAGGAATTTCAAATGAGCATGATAGGAGAACTTAAGTTCTTCCTAGGGATTCAAATTCAGCAAAGTCAAAAAGGTCTATACATTCATCAAACAAAATATACAAAAGATTAAGATGAGTGATTGCGAACCTATGGCTACCCAAATGCACCCTACCAGCTCACTTGAAAAAGAATGACTAAGGCCAAAAATCCTACAGAGATACCTAAAAGGCACTACCAACCTCACCTTGTTCTACAAGAAAACTCCTACATACAAACTGAGTGGATACTGTGACTCCAATTATGCTGGAGATAAACTCGAAAGAAAGAGTACAAGTGGAAACTGCACATTCTTGGGACACAATCTAATATCCTGGTCAAGCAAGAGACAAAGCACCATTGTCATGTCAACAGCAGAAGCTGAATATATTTCAGCAGTCGGATGCAGCTCTCAACTCATTTGGATGAAACATCAGCTGGAAGACTACAAAATCATGGAGACCAACATCCTTTTATACTGAGACAACACTTCAGCCATCAACCTAACCAAAAACCCTATCCTACATTCTAGAGCCAAACACATAGAGATCAAACACCACTTCATCAGAGATTATGTTCAAAAAGGGGTACTTAACATTCAATTTGTAGACATTGACCATCAATGGGCTGACAATTTCACCAAACTGTTACCTGATGATAGGTTTGACTTCATCAAGAAAAACCTAAACCTTACCTTCATCCCTGACTAGTAGCTTGGTAAGTTTTTATCTTATTTTAATTTATTGCTATATGTATTTTATTATTTTTGTGTACTTTTATTATAAAAAATAAAATAAAAAAAGGGATCAGAAGATGAAAAAAAATTCAGAGGATCTCCTTTCTTCCTTCAATCCTTTTTGTCTGATGATAAAAGGAGAGAAGATGTATTTGATAAAGTCTCTAGGGCATTAGACTTAGGGGGAGAAAACTTCAAAGTAAAGCTTAGTCTTAGGGGGAGTCAAAGTCAAAAGAAAGAAAAAGTTTTATCAAAAATACAAAGTTTTGTCATCATCAAAAAGGGGGAGATTGTTGGAACCAAGTTGGTTCTTTCAATTAAAGTTTTGATGTTAACAAAAGTATTTTATATAAATAGTATTTTGACTTAGAAGAATGAAAAATCAGATGATGTATGACGTCACCAGAGGATGACGTCAGCAGAAGATACCTCCAGAATATACAACTAGAAGAGACCTCTAGAACATACAAATCAGAAGCATAAGATGTCACCAGAAGATAAAAATGCCACTCGAAGATTCAGCCAGAAGATATCACCAAGGGATACATCCAGAGGATACCAGAGGATGCATCTAGAGGATACCAGAAGATACCTCCAGAGAATACCAGAGGATGTCATCAAAGGCAAACATCAGAGGATATCATCAAAGGGAAGAAAAAATAACATCATCAGAGGATATTTTTCTTGGCCCAGATCAGAAGGAAGTAGAGTCCAGAAGGAGACTTGGACCAGACCAGAAGGAAGCTTGTCAAAGGGAAATTTGGTCCAGACCAGAAGGAAACATAAGTCAGACTTGGTCCAAACTTGGTCCAGACCAGAAGATAGAATGGTCCAGAACATAAGACTTAGTCCATATCAGAAGATCAATAGTCCAAATCAGAAGATCAATGGTCCAGATCAGAAGATCATATCACATGGTCGAGAATTGGTCGTGATCAGAAGATCATACGGTCCAGAATTTAAATCATGATGTAGATCAGTGAAGACTTGATTAAAATTCGAAGAAGACTTGATTGAATTTTGATAGAAATTTGATCAAAGTATTAAGGGGATTTGATTCAAAAAATCATTGAAGACTTGAATGAAATTCAAATGCAATCTGAACCTAAAAAGATACGGTTTAAAATTAAGAGAAACAGGATTGGTCAACAGAATTTTCAAATGCAATCTGAAGCTAAAAAGATACGGTTGGAAATTAAGTGAAAGAGGATTCGCTAACAGAACTTTCAAAGGAAATCTGAGCAAGATTTATCTCGAATTTAAGCTTGGACAAACCCTTAAGTGCAGCTATAAAAGGAGGCTTTGGGCAAAAGCATTAAGTATCGATAAACACAAGAACTCAAGCTACAATTCAAAGTCATCCGAGAGTTCAAAAGAGAGAAACACTTGAGTGCAAACGAAATATTCTCTAAGTGATTTTTCGAGAGTGAAAGTCAGTGCAGCAATCAGTTTTCCATAAGCAACAAAAGAGTGTGAAAGTCATTGCAACAATCAGCTTTCAAGAAGCAACTTTGTAGAGTTCCAAACACTTGTAATCAAACTCGTTAGAGGTGTAGATTCCTTCTTCAATCTGGGATTGTCAGATTGGTAGGAGAAGACATGACTTGTAGAGTTAAGGTGCTGTTATCGTTCCTCAAAAGTCTGGGGTTATTAGACAGTTTGGGAAGACTGACTTTGAGGGTCAGTTGTTGTAATTCAAAGGTTTTGAATTAGTGGACTAAAGCCTTCGGAGTGAAGGGACTGGATGTAGCCAAGTTAATAGTGAACCAGGATAAATCGTTGTGTTCTTATGTTGTTATTATCCGCTGCCGAGTCTGATTAATTATTCATCAAATAACTCACATCAACATTCAACAAAACAACAAAAGAATTCAAGTTTGGCAAACACAATTCAACTCCCCCTTCTCGTGTTTGCACCTCCAGCGAATACAACATCAATGCTTCAAGATTCAAGCTTAATTTTCAAAGAAATCAAGAATTACTGTAAGAAAAAGGACAAGGCTGAAACAAAGGAGAAAACTGCATCACTAAAGTATATGATGAAAGTCGGAAGCACAAAACAGAAGTGAAAGAAATGACATAAATCAGAAAATTTTCAAAACAGGAAACGAAGAATGTTCTGAAGATCAGCAGGAACATTCTTCGTTCATTTGTGTCACATGCCTATTAACTCATAGCCTTTACAGCCTATTTCCAAACGGCTATGTGAGCTGGCAAAGCCCCTCAAAATGCCTATAGAAGGAGCTCTAAGGCAAGAGGAACATCATCAGCTCAAAGTGCAATCAATCTCCATTAAAAGCATCATTTCGGAGAATCATAAGCTAGAAAAACAGCAAGCTAAGCTTTAGTTTTCTGTCATCATATTCAAATTTCAATTTTAAGAATTTGATCACTTGAAACAGAAACTCAAACAAGTGTTGAGTAACTGTTGATCAAATCAAACTCATCTCAAATCACTTTTGAAACTCAAACACTATAGAGGAAGAGATCGTATAAGGAGTGTTGTAAAATCCTTGTGTGATTAAAAAGGATAAGTGTAAATACTCTTCTATGTATTGAGGAGTGATCTGTGAAACATCTTTCAAGATGAAAGACAAACTGTTGTAATAGATCAAGGTTGATCATTTGTGGGGAAAAATAGGAACAATCTTGTTTTGACTGTATTAGTGAAAAAGCTCACAAGATTGTGAGGACTGGACATAGCCCACGTTAGGTGAACCAAGATACATCGGTGTGTGAATTCTCTTTCTCTCATCTTCAATTTAATTGTCACGTGCACTTCACATATCACATATTATATTTTTTATTTACTCTAACAAAGAATGATATGCTTCTGTTATTTATCAAACCAAGATCAATCTTGAGTTTTAAAGTTCATTGCAGAAATTTTGAAAGTAATCATAATTCAAACCCCTCTCTCCCCCCTTTCTTGTGATCAACATTGTCATTTCATAGGAGGATAATATCAAATGTTTGGTACTATGAAATACACAATGAACCATTGTTATTTTAATGAATAAACTATTTTTATTTTTAGAGTTTTATAAATTTAACTATTTGATACATTTTTCTCATACATTATCATTAAACGTATTAGTTGAGAAACAATTTTAGGTTTTGTATTTAAATCAAATATAAATACGAGGATAACTATGTATATTTATTGCTGGTACGAGTATATACTGAAATGGGTACCTAAACCTTAATATCCATTAATTGACGAACCGTTAATAGACAAGTAATTGAATTACCCATTTATATTATCTGCATATATTCATTAAGTATCTGTCTCATATCTATCGTGAATTTTATCTATAGATATTCGTTAAATTTAACAATATCGATATTTGTCAACGAAGTTAGCACTTAATGAGGAACCTTTACTATTATCATTATTATTATTATTATTATTAAGGAAAAATGCATTTAGGTTTCCTTAAATAATAACCTATAGTTTTCAAAGTGAATGGTTTTTTAAAACTATGAGTGTATGTTACGAGTGTATGTGTCATTAAAGGAGTGATCAATGCAATTTTTCTTTATTATTATATTACAATTTAATATTATTTTTATTTCAATGTGACGGTCATAAAATAAAAACTAAGAAACGTCCATAATCTTATCATTTCACATATTCCCCGAAGCATCAATGGCTATCTCAACCTCCTTCTCCAACTTCTTCTCATTCCTCTCACCACAATCAAACCCCCAACAACAACAATCACACCCCCCACTTCTCTATCCATTTCCATCTAACCCCAACCACCGCAGCAAGTTGGTTCCACTCGTTCTCAGCCGCGATGAACGCTCTTCATCGATTTCAACATCGCCACCACCAGATTCCATGTCTTCCGTTGTTACCTCATCTCTCTCAGTTTCCAACTCCATGTTCTTAGCATCGCCGTATAATGTTCAAGTTATTGTTGAAGATGATGAGCCTGAAGAGAGGTTGCTTAATAGGTTTCGAAGAGAGGTTATGAGGGCTGGGATTATTCAAGAGTGTAAGAGAAGAAAGTTTCATGAGAATAAGCAGGATGAGAAGAAACGTAAGGTTCGTGAAGCTGCTAAGCGTAATCGAAGAAACAGATTTCCCAGGTATATTTTCCAACACAACTAGTCCTTTTTTTTTTTTAGTAATAGGCAAATTAGTCCTCGATATTGCAAGACTCGGTCAAATTGTTAGTAGAATTTTGAAAATTGGTCCACGAAATTGTAAAGTGTCATGAAAATAGTCTATCCTTAGTATCATGGATTATTTTGATAGACATTTTACAATTTCAGGGGATGAATTTGTCAATTTGTAGAATTTAAGGACTAATTTAACCCGGGCTTACAATTTCGAGAGTACCTTTAATGTATTTTAAATTATGGAAATTTCACTTTTTTTTTTTAATTTTGTTTTTGTTGTTAGCTATTTGGAGAATTGATATATGACACAACACAAATTAAGTAGTAAATACTGAATAGTTGATAGGATTGCTAGTCAAGTAGAGGGTTCCATCAGAGGATTGAGAGTCAAGCATAGGATTCCATCAGAGGATTGATAGTCGAGCCGAGGATTCCATCAGAGGATTGATAGTCGAGCCGAGGATTCCATCAGAGGATTGATAGTCAAGCAGAGCATTCTGTTAGTTTAGTTAGTTCTGTTATTAGTCTGTTATGTTAGTCTGTGTCAGCTGTCAATCCTAACTAATTTAGTTAGGATAGCTAATATAAATAACAGACACGGGGTCTTCAATAGGTAGGCAGTTAAAGAGTTAGTTGGTTGGGACTGAATTGCAGGGCAATTTGGTTATTCTCTGTAATTGCAATCTTTGTACATTTTTCTGAGTTCGATAATTCAATCTTGACGTTTCTTTAGAATTTAATTCAATTTTAATATACCAGTTCTATCACTGGTATCAGAGCACCGATCTGGTGCCCTGTTTTTGCATCCTTCTACTGCGTATTGCATGAAAACAAGAAGCATGGTTAGGGATTTGAGCGATTGGGAGCAGGAGCGCGAGGAATGGCGCACGCGACTGAGTTGGCGGAGGCACGCGCCAAACGTACGGAGGATCAATTGGCTGCACTCGCGGCCAAGATCGATGCCAACGGCGGCGGAACTGTCTGCAGGGAAGAAGCAGAGACCAGCGGCTGTGGTGGTAGACCCCTGGGTAACTACTTTGAGAGCGACCGGTGGAGGAAGCTGGAGATTCCGATTTTCTCAGGCGACGATGCATACGGTTGGACGCACCGTTTGGAACGATATTTCGAGTTACGAAGTGTTCCGGAGAAGGAGAAGATGCGTGCCACCGTGGTGGCCATGGAGGGCAGAGCACTGGGCTGGTATCACTGGTGGGCTAGGTGCAATCTTGAACCAACTTGGGACGGGTTCAAGCTGGCAGTGGTTCGCAGGTTTCAACCGTCAATGGTACAAAATCCTTTTGAGTTGTTGCTGGCACTCAAACAAACAGGGACCGTGGTAGAATTTGTGGAGGAGTTCGAGAAATATGTTGGAGCTTTGAAGGCCATTGATCAAGATTTTGCACGAGGAATTTTCATGAATGGTTTGAAAGAGGAAATTCAAGTGGAGGTAAAACTGTATGAATTAAAGTCTCTGTCCGATTTAATTCAAAAGTCTATTATGATTGAGGAGAAGAATCTGGTTTGGACTAAGAAAGGAACCAACACTTTCATTAAACCAACTACGATGTCGAAGGCTAGTTCGTACACTAAGACTGTGACGGTAGATGCTAAGCCTTTGGTAGATAAGAAAGCGGAGGGTGGTACCTCTGCTACTAATCTGGTGGGTGTTCAGGCTGGAGAAGGGAACAAAACCAACAGTGGTGATTTCAAACGGTTGTCCGAGGCTGAGATGAGAGACAAAAGGGAGAAGGGACTATGTTTCAGATGTGATGAGCCCTACCATAGAGAACATAAATGCAAGAATAAGCAGTTTCGTATGATCATTTTGAAAGAAGATGAGGAGGAAGACAGGGATATTGAGTTGCATGAGGTAGAAACTTTCAGCTCTCTGCAGTTGTCTTCTTGTTCAATGGTTGGGCTGACTTCCACAAATTCTTGGAAGATACAAGGGGTAGTTCAGAACAATTCTGTTTTGGTACTCATAGATTGTGGAGCTTCTCGTAGCTTCATTTCCCAGGAGGTAGTTCAGAAACTGAGCTTGATGGTGGAAGACACTCCTTCTTACATTGTGGAAGTGGGGGATGGTCATAGGATGAAATGGAAGGGAAAGTGTCCCAAGTTGAGTTTGTATTTGCAAGGAATGGAGATTAAGAAAGACTTTTATTTGTTCACCCTGCAAGGGGTGGATTTGGTGTTGGGTTTGGATTGGCTCTCCAGTTTGGGAGAGGTCAAAACCAACTTTGGCAAATTGGAGCTTACCTTGTCTAGAGATGGCAAGTTGATTACTTTGGTTGGAGAAAAACCATCAAGAAAAAGAGCAGACGAAGACAGATCGAGGGAAAAGGTGACGGAGGTGCCAACGCCGTTGAAGGATGAAGGGAGATCGCAAACGGGGCAAGTGGTGTGCCGTCCGCTGCCGAAACCTCCAGAACCGTCGGACCTGGGTTCAAGGGCAGCGACTCTCCCACAACTACAGAAGACACCGACAAAGAGATCTACGACGAGGATGGGATGGGGATTGACGAAGCGAGCACGTTTCAACTTCGCTTCAGATGGGAAAGTTCTAGAGGAAAGAAGAGCAGAATGGGAGTTTGGGGCGTTGTTAGAAAAGTTAGGCGAGTTTCTTGCCCAGGGAAAGACCACAATCCCATTCAATGCATCAGTTGTGATCATACCATGGGAACCCGGAGAACTACATTTCCCTATGATAGCTACAGCTGGTGACTACTGCTGGAGTTTGCTCGTTTTCCCTGGGTTGCTCACCTTTGTGTTTGATAAAGGCAAATTTTTGGTGCGTATGAAAGATTGGTAGTAAAGGATGTCTATTCCAGCCTTGAGGACAAGGCTGTTTTTCAAGGGGGGGGATTTGATAGGATTGCTAGTCAAGCAGAGGATTCCATCAGAGGATTGATAGTCGAGCCGAGGATTCCATCAGATGATTGATAGTCGAGCCGAGGATTCCATCAGAGGATTGATAGTCAAGCAGAGCATTCTGTTAGATCTGTTAGTTTAGTTAGTTCTGTTATTAGTCTATTATGTTAGTCTGTGTCAGCTGTCAATCCTAACTAATTCAGTTAGGATAGCTAATATAAATAACAGACACGGGGTCTTCAATAGGTAGGCAGTTAAAGAGTTAGTTGGGTGGGACTGAATTGCAGGGCAATTCGGTTATTCTCTGTAATTGCAATCTTTGTACATTTTTCTGAGTTCGATAATTCAATCTTGACGTTTCTTTAGAATTTAATTCAATTTTAATATACCAGTTCTATCAATAGTCTTTAGTTCGCATATGTGGTTATAGTTCAATAGGGGATTAATAGATATTGCAAGATCTTATAATTCATTAACCATCAACTGAATTGTATTACACGTAAATTTAAACACCTAAAGTTCAAGGTTAATTACGTTCTAATTCGTGTTTAATGAAGTTCAGTGGATGAATAATGAGATGCGACTTGCGACACCAACGTATCTATTAACCAAATCCAACACTTCATGAACCATGTGTGTGAATTGTGTTTACCATTTAAGTAGTTATCAAATTTAAGTGTTATAAATTGATGTTAAAATAGCATTTATGTTTCTTTTTGGGGTAAACTAATATATGTATCGCTTGCACACATGCTAAGACTAATCTCTCGAAATAATGAGATCTACTTAAATAGTTTACCTCTCTCAATATATATTTTTTCATTTTCACTTGTCAAGAATCAAACCACCGACCAAGTAGTTAAGGGGCCCTAGAATCTACTTCTTGTGTCACACCATGTTGGTAGGTAAATTGTTTTAGTGAAATATAATCCATCATTGTCATGTTTATTGGAGTTCAAAATCAAGATGATGGAAGTAGGAGAATCTTGTTCTAGTGTTTTGATTTATGACTAGAGACTAGGGAGTCTAGATAAGATGATAGTCTTGACTGCCATAGCAATTTTTAGGATATCATTTTTTTTTTACATTAATTTTAGGATATTTTGTATATTGGGGGTTTATGAGAAAGAGATTTAATAGTGTTTATTCAGAAAACGCTTGTCATATAAGAATGTATATGGTTAGTGCTTAGATTTTGCATATTTCCGTTCTCAACATTTGTTCAGTATTTGGAGTGAATGGGAATCAGAGTTGATGAGGTGTAAGTTCCATACAAGCTGATTGCATAATGGTATGATAATGATACTGTGAAAGTTTTCCCACCATATGTTGAAAGTTAAAACTTTAAATTACTTTGTGACTATGCTTTGTATGTGAATGTGTTCTTCTGTTCTGGTTGGATATAGAGCAAGAGCTACAAAGGTATTGTCAGGGGTTCAAATATATTTGACATGAATATAGTTTTTTTAACATTCTTCATTTTAATTTTTAGTACATAAAAATTTAATTTATTTTGTTTGGGTTATCAAATAAATGTATGAGTTTTAAATAGCGGTCGTGGTAATGGTTGTGTCACTATCTTTGATATTGCGGAGAATCGTGATCAATTGTGGCTGATACAGCAACACAAAAAGTTGTTTTGTCACAGTCCAAATTGTGGTCACGGACCTTTATTTTAATCCTGGTTTGTGTGTCATGACATGGCCATGCTTCCCCTTCCTTTCTTTCGACAAAGATTATCTGATACTTGTCTGTCTTTCATCATTATCAGGCGAGATATGGGGAAATCTCCAAGAGGACCGTACAACAACTACAGGCAGGATGTTCCAAAACCTGAGAAGGAAGAGGATGATGATAACTGGGATCTACCTGAAGAGGATGTGCTAAATTTTTGACCACACAATTCCCCTCATTCATATGATTCTTCACATTTTACTGTGAGTGGCTTTGTCTGCATGTAGGTTCTGTTATGTGAATTCAATTCCTTGGACTCAAATTATTGTATTGTTCAATAATACATTTCATTTGATATTTAGACAATATGCTCATTGGTGCATTAAAAATTTATTTAAATCCCCATGTCATGTTGAATTTTCCAGTCATATAACAGTTATAAATCAAGGATAATTTATCTGTTAAGAGAAAATAAGTGTTCTTCGGACTACAAAATATTCTTGGTGTTGAGGGTAGTCTGCTCATATCATCTGCAATCTCAAAGTTGATGGATATTAAGAAAACAAACTGTTTTAATTTCTTTTTCTGTTTGGACTTTGGAGTATTTCCCATAAGGCCAAACCATTAACTGTAAATGCTGTTTATTGCTGTAGTGATTAACTTCTCAACCATTTTTTACTTAGCCTTTGTTGGTTTCCGCATTCAAACTTTGCTGAACGTGCGTCGGAACTGAAGCTCCAAAAGACAGCTTCTACATTCAATTCATATTGGGACGCAAGAAACCCTCCCGGAACCAAACATATGCTTAGTTTTTATGTCTATGGTCTTTTTCATGCCTGGCTTTTTCAACCTTTAGAGCTGAAGATGCAATTAAGTTACTGAGAATAGGCTTAATTGATCATACAATCATTTGAAACTAATCATTGGGAACATTAAGTTTCTTCTCCTCTGAGTTACTGAAATCCTTGACCTCATTAGGTTTTAATTTGGAACTAGACTGAATGATACAAGTGATAGACTGGATTATCAAGCTAGGATTAAGTGTATAGTTATTAGCATCTAGGTTATTTTATCATTGACCGAAAAACTTTTGTCATGAAAAAGCAGACAGAAGAATTGTTTTTTTGGTCTTAACCCGTCGATTATCAAGGAAAAACAGCCTTGATAATCTAGAGTTCAGTCATAGGTCAGTAAAACCTAATCAAAGATTGTTCTAGCTAGAGTCGAACTCTGGTATTCCCGAACGACTCATCCTTAACTAAAACCCATTAACTGTTTGAACCACTTATGGTTTTAGTGTAGGAAATACTATACATTTTGCTTGGATAGGAAGCAAATTGTTTTGTTCATGGTTTGGGCCATTAGCTGTAGTTAAACTGTTGAAACAACCTCAAGTCCAGACTCTGGAGAGGAGATTGATTAGGTGGGAGATTCATCACTTTTAAATGCAAAGAATGATGTTCCAAACTACAAAATATTAATAAAAAAGTATACCAAATGAAATATTTCCCAGCTTACCTATTACAAAGAAGCAGATGTTTAATATTTCACCAAGAAATGGGCATTGAAGTTAAACTAGAAGAAAACTATTTCAGTCAGCGATAGATACTTTGTACCAATAATATGATTATTAAACAAAGCTAAACTGAAATATGAATTTGCAACATGTTTTTCCTAATATGAATTCTTTGTTAAAACTTGAGAACTGTATGTTCTTCTATGTGTATTTTCATCCTGTGCACTTCTGTGGCCAACTCAAAGCCATTTTTTCCGATGCATTGAAGCGGATCCAATCATCTAGAACAATCCTCAGGTCATGAACTTTGCTTGAGAGACCATCACAACAGTTAGCATGGATGGTATAAACTTTTTCCAGCATATCTTTATTTAGCTGACAAAGTCCACTAAAATGGTTTGCATCTACACCATGAACACGGAAGCCGTACGCCTCAGTTATGTCTACATTTTGCATTATAGTTTCACACAAGGATTCTTCAACATTTGGGTTTGGATACAAAATCTTTCTCAATTTCCAGTACTTTAAGAATTCCAAGGAAATGGCATTTGCTTTCATGTAGAAGATTCCCCCTTCTTGTATGGAATCTTCTCTTTCTCCATCACTTGAGAAATTGCATGAAATACTAAGTTCATATGTAGGATTGAAGTTCACCAATGGACTTTTAAGCCACAGTACATCTGCATCCTGCAGAAAAACAAATGTCATATACATTTCAGGTTGATGAACAAACCAACCTTTATCTTTGATTCAAACTTATCAAAATCCCGCGTAACTTTCTCCACCCCTCACATTTTTTAAAAACCACATGTTTTAAAAAATGTACTTTTGAAACATATTTTGTCCGATGGAACAAAATTTATGTTTTTGTTTCTTCTGATGTGTACATCCTAAGTGATATTGAGGGGTGTAGAAAGCTCCTCTCACATAATTCATACCGTGAAAATTATGTTGTAGCCCAATTCAAGCAATTCTATCAAAACATTGTTTCTTCTCCAAGTGAGCACATTGTGTTCTAGGGTTATGATGGATTGTCTTTTGATGGTAAAATAAGTTTCAAAGGTGGAGGGGTTTATGCAATGTGGATGCAACAACTTGCAGTATTCAAAAGCTTGGGGGTCCATAGTTATGATAACCAAGTGATTCAAAAGTCTTTTAGTCCCTTGACCAGATTTGAAGCTTTGTAGTAAAACTTCAAGCATAGATCCTGGGCTTGCATGTGATTCATCTACCATGGTTAGGATAACTGTTCTATCTGGCATGGTTGCTCTTCTCAGCACTTGAATCAATTCTTGTTTTTCTGAAGGATTCTGATAGGAAAGTGAAAAATAAGTTAATTAGGAAAGGGAAAATTTTCTTCCACCCTAACAATAAATCGAACATTACAGAAAACATTTAGTAACTACCATTAGTAGCTAATATATTTTGGCTAATTACTTATAATGAACAGTTAGTACTTGGTAAACTATCATTTTTACTTTATTATTATTACTCTAACAAATTTATTATTATTATTATTATTATTATTATTATTATTATTATATTGTTATTGTAAAAATATGTGATTTATGTGTTTCTTGTATCTCTAATGAGATCAAACACCTTTCTATTTATAATAATGCTACAATAATTACATTTAATGCTTATGAAGTTGTATTGACTTGAACTATTAACAATTAGCCTAGGAAGTTGCACAATCAATGAATAATTTAAACATACTCAATTTTAACACTTCCCATCAAGCTAAAACTTACTATGCTTTATAAGCTTGTTATATCAAAACATTTTATCACAAAAAAAAAAACGAAACTAAGTTTGATAACTGTTGGACTAGTTTGAAAAGAGGAGACACCATTAATGATTCATATGTGAAAGAGTCACCATTGGGTTGATCATCGGTGGTAATAAAACGAACCACTAATATGATTCATATGTGAGAATAGAGTCACCACTGGATTGATCGTTAGTGGGAATAAAAGGCACCACTAATATGATTCATATGTGGGAATAGAGTCACCACCGAATTGATTGTCGGTGGAAATAAAATGATTGTTTGAGCAAATGGTACCTGATCTTTGAAACTAAGTTGTCACAGTAGTAGATACAATGCAGAAGGAAGAGTTGAAAGATGAGAGGTTGCTGAAAAATTACCAACTCATGTAAAGACTCGCAGAAGGTGGCCGGAGACAGGTGCATGCGCTCTCACACGCAGATTTGGTGGAGGCTCATGGGACCCACACGTAGAGAAGATGGACGTGTGTGCAGTGTCATTTGGCAACGAGAAAAGCATTATCGTGCTTGCTAGAGGATTGTGCGACAATATTTGATGGTTTTAGATGGTGGGTCTCACTGGAAAATGATAGTACTGCGGAAAAATGTTGGTTATGGTGCAGCTGTAAAAATGCAGAGCTGATAGTGGTGGCACACTGGAAAGAAAATGCGCGGTGGCAGAAAATAAGGGTACACAGTGGCAGCGATATAGTGGTAGTGGTGTGGCTAGTTATTAGAAAGGCCGCCATAGTTGACTACGACAAACGACTATATGTGACCAAAAATAAAAACTGAAAGGTGGTGTGCCGCCGTAAGCGGTAGTGAAGCACATAGACGGATTACAAAATCTGCTCTGATACCATGTAAAATATGTGATTTCTGTATTTCTTGTTTCTTTAATGAGATTACACATCTTTTATTTATAATAATGTTGCAATAATTACATTCAATATCAGGAAGTTGTATTGACTTAAACTACTAACAATTAGATTAGGATGTTGCAAAATCAAGAAATAATTAAAATATACACTGAATTTTAACAATTATTATTATTTTATTAGTTTTGTTCCTTTTTCTCTTTTTACCAAATGTCATAATTTATTTATTTATATTTGACAAACTCATATATATACATGACCTTGTTTTTCTTAATTTTTTTATTGACTTTTTTTGTACCTATCCTTTTATCTTGGACCCATTAAGTCTGAACTCAGCTCTGCACTTTAACTAACTCGCTTAAAAAAATCAAATTTATTATATTTATATACGTCTAAAAATGACAGATGGTAAAGTTTTATATTGATGCATAACAATTCTGCAACTGTACGTTACACTTCAAACTTGAAGCAATTTTTGTATGGTGTTCCAATCTTTATAACAAATATTTGAGTTAAAATTGGATCAAGAAAAGTATTTGATCAACACTATGAACTAAATATTTTAATTTTTAATGACTAAATTTTAACTGGAATATTTCTTATATAAAGTATGTTTCTTATATAAAGAAATATAAAGAACGAGAGGTAGTATAATTCAATTTATATATATATAAAAGTAGAGCCAGTTTGGTGACCAATTTTCGCTGAACAACCTAACAAACAAACAAAAATTGGGGTTTTTATTATTAATCACTTTTTCATAATTACAAAACCCGAATTTTAGACTTTATATTGACAATAATTTGTTTCTTTCAGTTTTTTATTCTATACGTTGATATATTCTAATTGTTTGTTAATATAAAATAACTTTACACTAGTCGTACATAATTTTTAAACTCTTATTTAAAATATTTGAGTCTAATTTTGTTACAATTTACAACCAAGTATTGATATCATGCTTAGAATCTTCAAACGATAATTAATGATAAACACCATGTTACTTGTCTGAATGCAGCACTACTCTAGTCAACAAAACTCAGACATAAAATTCACCCAAAAAAATCAAACGAAAAAGAATCAACAAAATTTTCACCAAATGATCTAAGCTTGAACAGAATTTACCTTCCTTTCATTTATAACTTGTCCAAGGTTGTGAAACCGAAAGAAGCAAATCAACACAATCAAGAACGCTGTGAGAGGAAGAAGACGGACAAAGTTTCTCAATCCCAAAGTTCTCATCCTTCTCATTGGAAACAAAATAATTCTGGGCCTATACGTTTGTTGACCAAAAAAGAGGACTATATGTTTCAAATTTTTTTTCTTATTTGCCTTGAAAAGTTAGGTCTCATTGTTTAAGAGCTATTGCAAAAGGGGTCAATGTGTTGAGAAAAAAAATAGCCCTTTACATTAAAGCTATAACTAATGAGATATTTTTCTTTATTTTGAAGAATTAATGAGATCTTTTAAAAGCAGATATATAGAAATTAGAAATCTATAAATTAGAATGTATATGAATTCACATTAAAAATATCTTGAATCAATTAGATACGAAAAATTAGATTCATAAAATTTAACTCAATTCATAATTGTTGATATTGTTAAATAAAATATTATGTCTCAGATTTGAATTGAGATTTTTTTTTTTAAATACCACCATAAAATTCTGAGTTCGAACCTAAAACATGAAGTCCAACCTAAAAATTTATTTACCATTTCTGGATATAAAAACAATATATAAAACATGAAAAAATGGAGACTATTTACTTCAAATCAGTAAAAAATTGATCAAATTCAAATTCAGAGAATGAAAAAATATAAATAAATAAAATATTATTTTTTATGATTATTTTTTTGTTTGTATTAAATTTTTGATGATTTATTCAAAAATGAACCTTTTGATGATTGCAAAATGACCCTTCTACTTTATATAAGAATCTTTATAAGGTAATCAATTTCTTATATTTTATGATGACATAACAACCACTTATTAACTTTAAACACGTGTATATTTCCCAATTATACACTCTACCCTTTCCAAGATAGCATTCGAAATCTAATATGTTTTCCTAGATTGGCTTTTTAATGTCGTAAATTTGTTGATTAGCCGACCCTTGGATTCAATGGATGTAAATTGTTTTTATATGAGTATGAATGAACTCTTTATCGAAAACTAATATAAGGTAGACTTCTATTTTGTTATTTAAATATAAAAAGTAATGTATTAAAAAAAATACAAAAAATAATAAATATCTAAGGAATTGTGTGTAACTAAAGAATCTTAATTTACACGATACCACGATATGAGTTTTAGATCATGAAATGAGATACCGAACATAATTAGTTATTAATATGTCCAAAAAATATTTTGTGATATGGTTCGACAAATTTATAATCTCATTAAATATTTATTCTGATAACATCTATTAGTGTGATAAAACATTCATATTTTTAATTTTATGTAATATTTTAATAAAATGTACAAATCTGTATGAATCAAATTCTAAATTTAAATAAATATATTTTAATCAATTTAAAAAGTTTGGTTAATCATATCTAAAATTTAAAACAATATATTTTGCATAATTTGAGTATAATATCAATATTTGTAATGATATGTCGGTATAGTACTACAGTTTCAGTGAATCGTGTCATTCATAGGTAGAAGTAAATAAATAAATAAATTGTTATAAATTTATCAATTCTTAATATAAATACGTAGAGTAATAGGTCAAGCGCGTTGGAAAACCATAAAAAATACTACTTTTTATATTTTGTTTTTAAAAATTGATTTATAACATATTAGTAAGTAACGCCTCTGCACTAGTGTCCAAACCATTCTCATGGGATAATTCAAAATTTTATGTTTATATTTTATATTTTTTATCTAGAATAATTAAATTATGAAATTATGAATAATTTTATTTATATTTTTCTCTTTATATTTGCACTATATTTGGATGAATAAATATAGTATTTTGAAAAAACTTTTACCTATAAATTTACATATGAATTTGATTGAATGTATGGAAACAGTTAAAATTAATAACAAAAAAATATTTGTATTAAAAAAATTTTGAAAAAGAAATAATTAGTAAATGTGACAAAGTTGTAAAAACCAAATTATATAAATTTATAGGAATAATATAGACCAAATACATCAATTTTTGTATCAAATTATAATTTAGACACCTATTATTAAAACTCAAGGGAGTTTAATGTATAAAAAAAATATTACAAAAACAACTACTATAATTATAAAATAAAATCAATTTTTTAACCAATATTTCCAACTAATTTTTAATTATTAAACATGTCAACTAAAATTTGATTTATTATTTTTCTTCAATATATTTTTGAAAATTTACAACTTCAAATTGTTATATACAACACAATATTATATTTTTTATTTATC